>OX411554.1:20659952-20702452 GCA_948146395.1 Fragum whitleyi | reverse complement strand
GACATTTCCAATTTTACGCCTTAAATGAAGCTGTGATACCTTCTGAGAGATATTATGTGTTTTGAATGGTTAGAATAAGTCGTTTTAATGGATTGGTAGTTCAAGAAAATTTTTACCATTTAATCAGCTCTTTATTGCGAAAGATTTGTTGTGACCTTTTCAATTCACAGTTCACGCTTCAACCTTAATATCTTTGAAGAGTGAAGTGTGAAGCTGGGAGTGTGAAGTCGGAAAGGTGAACTGTGAACTCGGTTGTGCGAAGTGTAAAGTGTGCCGATGAAAGTATGAAGCGCGAAGTGTGAAGTCGGAAATCGGTGGTGTAAGTTATGAACTCGAATGTGTAAGCTTTGAAGTGTGAACTATGAAGTATGAAATGTAAGATGTGAAGTTGGAAGTCTGAAGAGAGAATTCGGAAGTATGAACTGTGCAGTGTGAAGTTGGAAGTGTAAAGTGTGAACTATGAAGTTGGAAGTTTGACACACTTCAAACTCCTACTTCACAATTCATACTTTCTACTAACAACTCACACTTAACAATTCAAGCTTCACTTTTCAATCTTCCGAATTCACAATTTATATTCGGACTTCCAACTTTACGATTCACAATTCACACTTCATACTTCCAATTTCATACTTCACAATTCCGATTTCACTGTTCACAGTTCACATTTCATTTTTTTTCAACCTAACACTTCAGACTTCCAACTTCACACTTCAAACTTCCTTCTTCACTTGTCCGACTTCACACTTCAAAGATGATATATTTGAAGTGTAAAGAATAAAGATTAAATTTAAGAAGTATCACTACCAGTTAACACTCCATACCTCACATTTCAAAAAAAATATGTGTGAAGTGTGAATGAAAGATATCACCACCGGTCTTGTGTCCGAAATATATAGTGTAAGATCGAATTATATTTCATTGAGTGAACAACAAAGGCTATGTTTTACGAGTGGCAGAGCCACGAGTGAAAGTATAGCTTTTGTTGTTCACGAAATGAAATATAAATCGATCTTACTCGAAAAACAAACGATTATTCTATTTCTTTATTGCAAAAATGAGACAAAATGAGAAATTTCTAGGACAAATTTTCATAAAGCGCGTCATTTTGCACGTGATTGCTATGCAACGTTCGTTGTAACGTCAATTATTTCGCCCCGCATAGATGACGTCAGATAGGGTGAAAAGCACAAAAGCAGGGTATAAGTTTTTAATGATTTCACTATTTTTGCGGTGAGATTATCAAGTGATAATCTACCGTTATTTCTCGATAAACCACCGAAAAGCATTAAAGAAATACATTATTCTGAATGGAAAGCTGCTTTTGACTATAAAATCGTGTATTGAAGTAAAGGAAATATCTGAAGTTTGTTCATTGAGTATTCTCTTTGATGTTAAGAACTCTATTCAAGTTATTGAGGTTTATGAACTCTGTGATAGACGTATGTAGACTTTGTATCTTTATTGTGTACATGTATGAACGAACGTTTTATGTGAAATAATTCTACAGAGATTTTCTCTGAAATACTTTATTGAACTGTTTCAGATATATCCCATTATTGTTCCTTTAAAACAGCTTTTTTCAAAGAATTTATACAACTTTTAATCGTCTTTAAATGATGTCCATTACCATTGAGATCGTTTCCTATACCAGCCTTATTACATGCCTCTATTGTAACACATGCTCTTTGCAAATCGGCGAGGACACTGGACTCTGAAGTACACTTTGGGGATATTACGTACCTATTTTACTACACGACATTTCATCTTCACTTTTATAATAATAATGATAATAATAATAATAATAATAATAATTAATTAATAATAATAATAATAATAATAATAATAATAATAATAATTAATTATAATTATGATAATAATTATCATTATTATTATTTTTATTATTATTTTTATTATTATTATTATTATTATTATTATTATTTTTATTATTATTATTATTATTATTATTATTATTATTATTATTATTGGTTATTATTATTATTATTATTATTATTATTATTATTATTATTATTATCATTATTATTATTATTATTATTATTATTATTATTATTATTATTATTATTATTATTATTATTATTATTATTATTATTATTATTATTATTATTATTATTATTATCGTGACTTCTAAGTGAAATCAAATTTCAATGGACTTCTGGATAATAATAGTTTCAGAAAATTTATCAGTATACTTGTGAGTAGACATTCTAATCGATCCTTTTGTTTTCTTGACATTAAAAAATGTGTTTAATGAGAAATTAAGGTATATTCAGAGAACAATAGGCGTAACAATAGAGGTAACAATAGTTTATATATAGTGAATTCGCCCGAGGACGATATTCGCTCACCCTAGATTGATTAGAGGGGGCTTTCTATATCGATACAGTTATTTAACGCTTGTCCTAGGTGTGTTTATTCATGCCCCGGTCATATACAAAGTGAACCTTTAAGGTAGGATAGCCACCGTGAGAGGCAAATATGAAGGGCCATGACATGTCGCTTAATTCATCAGGCGGCAAAGATGATGCTGTATATATACCATCTACACCCTTGTCTCAGATAGTAAGACCGCAACAGTTCTTCTACGATCTTGATCAGGCCTTAGATAACCAGCCTAGAGACCTGTACGTATCCGAACTTGTCCGGTTATGTAAAGATGACCCGGATGCAATCAACGACTACAGAGAGCGCCTAGCTGAAAGAGCCAAACAAGAGAACAATTGTCCTAAAACTAAACTCCTGAATCGTCGGAATTCTCCGAACTCTAGTAAATCACAGAAATTAGCGCATGACTGTTACGTTTTATACATGTTCACAAAAGGCAATAATTCTCGTGAGATATTTGACGTTTTTGTAAACGCTTCAAACAACACATACGACGCGAGCGCTAATGTTACGATACACTGTATTGATGATTCAAGTCCGAAAAGTACAGAGACGACGATGAAAAGCAAACCACACAGTAAGATAGAAATTCCGGATATAACAACGATGCTATTAAATCTACAATCGGACCTTGCTGCAATGGCTAATATAGTGAGACACAACAACGCTATCTTACTTGATATTGGAAACGAGACTCGAACTCTTACAACAAATACTAAATTAATGTTAGCGTCTGTGAACGGTCTTCGATCTAAACTTGGTGACACGACCAAAATAGACCAAGTAAGTGAAGATATAAAGAACATTGATGTCAATATAGGTAGAATTAACAAAAAGATTGAAGACACGATTGTGAATAGTGAAATGTTAATAAATGTACCTGAACACAACATAAAACCACACAACGTTGTAACCACAGACACCCCTTGCGATCAAAGTTATGCTGATAAAGTGCGAAACCAACCACTACTACCAGCTAAACACGATTCTGATGGGTATACAACTAATAGTAAACCCAGTGTAGACTCGAATGACTTGAAGCAAAATTCAAGTGAACAAAATCGACATGAACCTATCGAAATAGATAATGCGGAGGTAATAAATACTGTGAACTCGGATTCGACGAATAATGACCAAAATCATATTCATATTAACGTTCGAACTGAACCAAAGAAACCCGTCAAAAATCGCAGACAAACGGACAGGCACCAACGCACAACGTCAGTTAAAGATAATCATTCGGCAGCTGCGGAACGATTTAAAGCAGTTAAAAGGAGACGAATATCGTCATATTATATAGGGAACATAGACCCAGACGTATCTGAAAGTGATTTACATCAATACATGTATGAAAACGATGTTAAGTGTACGTTTATAAAAATGTTCTACGGAAAATCAGGCTCCGCAGCAAGAATCAATGTGCCGGATGATTTCATCGAAACGATCGAAAATCCAGATTTTTGGCCTGTAGACATCATCGTAAGAAAATGGCGTAAAAAATCTGATTGGGATAATGAGCGTGTTAGCAGAAAACATCGCGAGAAAAGTAAACAATCGCGTAAACATGAAAACAACCAGTCCTACTATGGATACAACGAAAATACAAATAATAGCGAATACGATCGGGACGATCGTCACGATGACTACTACCAAAATGATGGTTATTATGATGACAAAAACTATAGTGACGATAAAATTTGCCAGTGGGGACCAGAATACGAAGACTGGAACGATGGTTACGACCAGTGGGGAAATCCAGTGTCTAAACATCAATAAGTATGAACGATTATAGTACTTATATGGCTAGTGTTAAACTTATTAGAATATCAAACCCATTAGCTTTATTCTTTCTATCAATAATGTCATTGAATATAATGTGTTGGAATGTAAGAGGCATAATGTCCTCAGCTCATGTACTTTCCCAGATACTGAATGAAAAGGACGTTGATATATCTATAATTACAGAGCACAAGCTCTTATCTAAATCGTTACCTTTTATGACCAGTATACATGAAAATTATAATGCCCTTTCCGTTGCCGACACTTCATTGAACCAGTTTAGATTAATAAGATGTGGTAAAGGAGGGGTTTCAATCCTGTACAAAAAGAGCCTAAATCAGTTTATCAGTAAGGTAGATTGCATGGAAAGCGAACGCATCCTAGCAATAAAGCTAGAACGTACAGATAACGAATACCCAGGCGTCCAATACGCCCCTCTATTTATTATTGGGGTATATATGCCAGGGGACAGTAACAATCAGTATTATAGCGACACACTTGATTGTCTATCATCGATTTATAGTAATTTGGCTGAAAATGGTAATGTTATTTTGCTGGGAGATTTCAATGCACAAATTATATCATGCACCTCGCCTAACGAAGTTTCAGAAAAAAACAGGTTGTTTAATGATTTTCTGAGGTCATCCGGATTAGTCTCCCTCTGTCATACAAATATTGGCTCGAACATCGACTACACGTATAAGACACTAAAAACTGTAATTGATCATGTATTGATTGAAAATACATTTTATAAACAAGTTTCGGATCTTAAAACCATAGACGAGAGCATAGTAGATACGTCTGATCATTTACCTATATTAGTGAAAGTAGCCATTTCAGATCCTTTAACTCCCAGCTTAGATAACCCCAAATCGTGTCGAATAGCTTGGGACAAATGTGACCAAACTATACTGGACAAATATGTGAGTCACTTAGACCAAACTCTATCACCTCTAGAAAATGAGCCATGTTTTACCGTCAACGAAACATCAGACTTTATCGTGTCTAGAATCATAGACGCGTCACAGAATAATCTGCCTAAAATTCGTTTCAACAAACACGCTAAACCATATTGGTCACCAGAATTAAAACGAGCGCATAGTACCTCAAGATCTAAGAGAAGAACGTGGATAAATCAGGGCAGACCCCGGGGCATGATCTTTGACTCTTATTTCGAGTACAAACAGGCGAAAGATAATTTTCGTAAACTTCAACGGGATTCAACTGCCAATTACATGAATAAGATAGTTGATGATTTAAACCAAAGCGCTTATACTGATCCGGGGTTATTTTGGTCCCTTTTAAAAAGGTATAAGAAAACGCCCCCATTATTTGTTTCCGAAATTAAACATGCGAACAAAACGTATAGTGCTGAAAACGTGACGACTGGATTCGAATCGTATTTTTATCATATTTTCAACGATACTGGTAATCATGCCAATACACAGATCCGCGAAAATACCATAGAAAACAATATACACGTCCCTTCGCTATCAAGTAAGCATATTTTCTCCACAATCAAACTAGAAAGAGACTTTAATCTTGTAGAAGTAACAGAGGTCCTCAAAGGCCTGAAAAGGGGGAAAACACCCTCTCATGATAACATATGCAATGAGCATTTAAACTACGGCAAATCACCAATCGCGAAAGCGCTCGTCACTCTATTTAATAGAATACTAAGATACGAAACGGTGCCAGACTCCTGGCGCAGAAGCCTTATTGTACCGATTTATAAAGGTGGGGGTAAACCCAAAAACGATCCAACAAGTTATAGGCCGATATCACTAGTTCCAACGTTTTGCAAAATATTTGAAAAACTTCTTGTTGACAGAATATACTCTACTCTTCTTCACAACGACGTCCCATTTCCATCTAGTCAACAACAAGGCTTTCAAACCGGTCTTAGCTGCACTACAACAGCATTTTGTCTTCAAGAGGTATTAAACGATATAGCTGATCTCAATAGCCAAACTTATGTTGCGTTTTTAGACTTTAAGTGCGCCTTTGATAGCGTTTGGCACAGCGCGCTTTTATCGAAACTTCACAAACTAGGTATTACAGGCAAATTATGGAGATTAATCCGTGACTCGTATAACCACTTAGAATGTCGTATAGTTATCAATGGTAAAACGTCGCGTTCAGTACAAATAACGCGCGGTGTACGTCAGGGAAGCGTTGCTTCAACTTTTTATTATTTAGTTTTTATTAATGACTTATTAATCGAATTAGAAATGGCAAAGCAGAGTTTACGCCTTTACTCCGTTATAAACTCTAAGTTTGGCAACCCTGCGTTCGCTGATGATCTCGCGGTAATTTCTCTGTCCCCCGATGCCCTTCAAAGTTTACTAGATATTATTTATAGATATTCCTATCGCTGGAGATTTGAGGTTAATTGTTCTAAATCCTGCGTTGTTGTTTTCAATCAGAAAACGAAAACCAACCCATATGTATTTATGCTAGGCGAATCATATGTTAAGCAAACTGACTCAGCGGTACACCTTGGGATTAGACAAGAAAGCTCACTATCCGTTAAACAACGTGTGACAGAACGTTGTCAAAAAGCGAAAAGCGCCTTTTACGCAATGTCCGATATCGGAATGAAACCAAATATATTGAACCCGCTTACTTCAGTTAAATTATACATTTCAGTAATCATACCTATTCTTCTTTACGGTTGTGAGCTATGGAATGATCTAAAAGGTGCTGAGATTCAAATGCTTAATACATTTCAACACTACGTACTTAAACTCATTCAGGGTTTCCACATACGAGTAAGGTCTGATATGTGCGAGTCGATGTTGGGCCTTAATCGCATTATGTCTACAATTAATATACGTAAACTTATGTTTCTTTACAAGATATTGTCTCTGAATGAAAAAGCACTATGTAAACGGATTTTTATAAGGAAATTTTTCCAATTCATGTACAATCCAAGAAAAATTACTAGAGGTTTTGTACCTGACATTTGTTGCATTCTAGCCAAATATAACCTCAATTTCTTAATGAACATGTACATAAATGATAATTGTTTCCTGCCTACTAAGCAAATTTGGCGCCAAATTGTTGTTCGAGCAATAAAAGAAAATGAATCAGATGAATGGTTGATGCGCATTCGGTCGGCTGACTTTTCCAGGTTCTCACGGTTGCACAGATCCATTGCACCATGTTCCCTGTATTATCTTTACGCGGCGAGATTGTCGCCTTATAAGATAGCTTTTGTAGCAAAATTATGGACGACCGTTCCGCAGTCTGAGCCGACACGATGCCATCTGTGCGGCCGTGTGAGCATGGATGATGTCAAACACAAGCTGATTGAATGTGTATCAATATATCCTATAAAAGCAAATTTCGTTTCCGATGTATCTACAAAATTTCAAGCCGTGGCATATGAGTTGGTATTTTCATCCGATGAACGCTTTCTAATGATGGTGCTTGGAGAAAATCCCAACTCATTGTGTGCACACGACTCAATCCAATTTCGTAGAATGACGATTAATTACATATATAGATGTTTCCACGGACCATATGATTTATAGCGCATAATTGCACATTTCTTTTACCGTCCGTTTCGTGCTACAGTACGTAGTTTATATTTCAAACTACATCACTTTGTTTTTCCGAATTGTTTATACTTATATGCCATATCTATATTGTTAAAGAAAACAATGTTTGTTCAATTAATCTCCTTTGGAGGAAATAAAGTGAATGAATGAATGAATGAATATTATTATTATTATTATTATTATTATTATTATTATTACTATTATTATTATTATTATTATTATTATTATTATTATTATTATTATTATTATTATTATTATTATTATTATTATTATTATTGTTTTAATTTGTTATTATCATAATCATTATGATTATTATTATCATCATCATTATTATTACTATAATTATTATTCTATCGCCATCATCCTTATCACCATCATTATGATTCATAACATTATTCTTACCTACAGCGATATCAGTTCTGCTTACCACTTATCTTACTCGTTCAAAACCTGTCGATATCTATCTTAACAGTAGGCGCCTGAAATACTTAACTTTCGAAAAAAAATTAATATCGGTGCAAATTTGTATCTTGAGCTAAATTACAAACTTCCGTAAAAGATGGGCAATACGACGACATTTTATTGAATCTACATGCAGATAAATACATCGGATTTTAAAGGCATTTTTTATAGACTGAACATTAATGATATTGCATACCAGATGATATCAAGAATAGAAGGAAGACACCTTATGTAGCAATAATTCCCAACGTTCATTGATATCTAAAAATGACGCCAAGCGTATTCAAAGACTACATAAAAACACTAAAGTTTTATTGATAAATCAATTCAAATGAAATTCAAGAACAATCGTCTGGCACTTAAAGGATCTAAATATTTGAAATTATGCAAATTGGTCTGAATTAAAAGGAGCGGTTTGTTTCTCAAAATAAAGATATATCTAAACTGATGTATTCCTTTCTCGAAGCATTGTTAGTATTCTCATCCGCTGTCATAACCATTGAAACAAGCAATTTCTTCTCTTACTTCAATATTTTCAACGACATTTGACGGTGTCATTTTAAAAAAATTGCACCTCCCTTTTCATTGTCGTGTCTGACCTCTTTTCTACCCTCCACGCGAAAAGGGACCATTTTGGAACTCTGTAAGATAAATATTTGAAAAAGAAATTGGGTGTAGTTTAGGTCAACCTGAGGTCGCAATTCAAAAATTTTTTCACAGTAAGGCGGATTGCTCATTCTAGATTCAGAAAAAAATCAAAGTGCGAAAAGTTTCGAACCTAGTCAGTCTGCGCAATCCGCGCAGTCTGACTGGAGTCGACACATTACGCACTTCCCACATTGTCCCTTTTTGCGTGACAGGTCACATATAAATCAGTCAATAGTTTTGAGAAAAAAAAGAGAAAAGGGTTTATATAGAAACTTATTCCATAACTATTTATTGAATCTTGTCTTCTTTCTGTCTGTCTTTCAGGTAAGTTAAACAAAGCAATATGAAGGTAAAGGTAAGTAGGGCATTTAGAATAGGATTGGTTCTGTGTATGATATTGCGATAGTTTCGCAAGCTCGACTAAAGACCCGAATGAGTCTAGGCAGCCTCACAGTCAGATCCGAAACTACACTATTCGCTTTGGAAATAGCTTCTGACTCAAGTTTCCATTAGACATTTGTGCATATTATTAACAATGTATTGATTGCTCAATGTCTAAATCTGGTTATAATTCTTTGATGTACATGTATAAATCTCCTGTAGTTATCAGAGTACAGCTGTAGTAGTCTTTAAAGATATTTGTTTAGAAATTCTATTGCAAAGGCCATAGCAAGAACAGTTCCATAGTATATCAAATAAATGCCAAGTTATATAAATTTGCAACGCGATTGCAGGTTGAAATGGATATTTAAAAAAATAGTTGATTTTTTCCTGTTTTCAAATAGATCTAGTTATTTTTTTTATAGCTCACCTGAGAACGGAGTGTTCAAGGTGAGTTTTTGGGGTTATCTGATGTCCCTCGTCCGTCGTTCGTCGTCCGTCGTCATATCGTGATAAAATCTCGGACAATATTCAAATTGGGTGAAGTGTAGTCAAAAACTAGGTCCATAGGTCAAATCTTAGAAAACCTTATGGACACTCTAGAACCCACAGATTTAGCTCAATCAACTTGAACACTGGTCTGAATTATTATCGTGATTTAATCTCGGACAAGTTTGAAATAGGGTCAAGTGAGTCCAAAACTAGGTCACAGGGTCAAATCTAATTAAAGTCAAGTGGACCCTTTAGAGGCCATGTTTTTAGCCTTATCATCCTGGAATTTTTTCAGAATGATTCTCTTGATGATATCTCGGGCAAGTTCGAAAGTAGGTTAAGTGAAGTCAAAAAGAAGGTCACAGAGCTAAATGTAAGAAAACCTTCTATGCAGTCTAGAGGCCACATTTTTTAGCCCAATCAACCTGAAATTTGGTCAGAATGATTATCTTGATGAAATCTCGGACAAGTTCGAAACTGGATCAAGTTTGGTCGAAAACAAGGCTAAAGGGATCAAATCTTAGAAAAACCTGATGGACACTCTAGGGGCCATATCTTTAACCAAGTCAACCTAAAAATTGGTCAGAATAATTATCTTAATGAAATCTCGGACAAGTTCGAAATTTGGTCAAGTGGGGTCGAAAACTAGGTCACAGGGTTAAACCGACGAAAAACCTTGTGGACACTCTAGAGGCCATAGTTTTATTTAGGTCGCCGGAGCAAATCATAGAAAAATCTCATGATCTTTCAAGAGGACACTTCTTAACCAAGTCAGCCTTACATTTGTCAGAATGATTTTAACCAAAAGTATTACTTTTTGCTTGTCATTATTTTCTCCATCCTATAAAGCCTACTTTGAACAAATTTTAGATTGTAAATTCAGGTGAGCGATTAGGGCCAATATAGCCCTTTTGCGTATAGATGTATTTTTTACTTTAGTAATCTTATCTTTTCTATTGTTTATTCATCCATTTATCTATTTATTTATTCATATTTTTTTTATAATTTAATCATTTATTTATTTACCGAGAATGGTATAATCCTGTTTTACTGTCAAGCATTCTTTTAACACTTTTCATTGTTACTGCTTTCTTTTACTGAAAGTGGAGAAAGTTTATTCGATTATGACTGGTTAAGCGGGATTTTTATAGAAAAAATATGCCCAAAATGTAAGTAATTTCGTAATGCTAAAGCAGCTTGTAAGAAGCATTTCGAGGATGTAACGCATCACTGTTGCAAGTAGTATATTAATATACATGAATGCACTTATATCTGTTTTGCACTGAAATGTTGGATGAAAATAGGCAATGGAATTTTAGTATTTTATTTGTTTTATTAAAAGAGCTTTTCCATGTAGCTTAGTTTATGTGACCCGTCATGCGAAAAGGGACCATCTGGGTAGTGCGTCAACTGTCGACCCTAGTCAGACTGAGCGGATTGCGCAGACTGACTAGGTTCGAAACTTTTCACAGTATGCTTATTTTTTTTATTTTTATTTTTTTTATTTATTCTTAAAAGATCAATTTACCTTCCAGTGAAAGAATCTTCTAAATGCGAGCTCTTGTTGACATATGTGAATCCACTCTATTTTTCAAATATTAAATTACAGACTTCCCAGATGGTCCCTTTTTGCGTGACGGGTGCTATATTAATCAAATATAGCTTTTATTTATGGAATTTTATATTTACAATTTCCTTTGATTATTGTCAAGAATTCCATAAAAAACTCTCCTTGAAAAAAGGGTTCCTCTCTTCTTTTTCCTTTTGAAATGTAATCCTGTATTTACTAGCTTGGTCGGATTAAATAGGGCATGATACATTAGAAATGTCATAAAATATATGAAACAGGCCGATATGGTAGTTTGAAATATTGATTTTGCTTCGAGAAGCCTTGTTATCAAAAGCAAGCAGTTTTAATGAAAAATGCTTATTTTAAGAGCTAGTCATCTCAGATGTGGAACAAAACACTGTTGTAATATATACTAACATAATACCCTGCTAGCACATATGTTGTATTTGAGTATCTACGAATATTTGTCTAGATATCATATGAAATGATAAATACGAATATTTTCGCAATTGAGTACAAAATAAGCATATCTTTACTCGTTAATAGAAAGGGAAAATCCAGAATTCTTAAAGTTATACGTAACCGAAAAGCGTGATAGATTATCAAGACACCAAGGAGAAAAGGAATGGAATTTCTAGAATTTTCTTTCCGAACTTAAATCTATTATTCGATTAAAAAACTATTATCAAGGAAATTTGTATCTTAATATCTTACTTACGCATACGCTCCACATGATCTCACTTCGCCCAGTGTTATGTAATAAAGATGGGAAATAATTAGATGTATGCATTTATCAAAACTTTTGCAAGACGATATTAAACCGAATATAGGACAACTTCTCCGACGACCAACTTTTGAAACACGTCTCGGACTCATGTACCCGACCTTAGACTTTCAAAATAAATTGGTTTCGAAAGTGAACAGGGGTCATTTCCGGGGTTGACACAAACCTTCAATGATGAAATTGTGTGAAAAGGAACACGTAAAAAGAAAATCAATCTGAAAAGACAAGTTTTGTCCATTGTTTCCCGCTGACTGTCTGATACTCACGCAAAATAGTCATTCAAGTACTAATTGACTTGTTTTATCTAATAGGCATTAATGAGAACCGTTTTGATATCATGAGTAGATAAATTAGGCGGTAACGTTCTTTCCGTGCCTTAGAAAGATCAATTTTTATCATTAAGAAGAAATCGAATTAATTAAGAATAAGGAATCGTACGTGTACAAAAGCCTTATACGGTTAACAACATCGTGAAATTGACAAGGTGAATGATTTTTTAATGATTTAGGAATGAAATTGAATGAGTGTGTGGATCGACTTTTGAGTGAATTTAATGGGAGGTAATCCAGTATTGCAAATTTTGTTCAGGATGAACAAAATTAGCAATATTGATTACCCCCTTTAATAAAATGTGCATACAAGTTCTATACATCGCTTCTTATTTCTTCAAGAACCTATCGGACGCTTACAATTTCAATTAATTAAGTAAAATCCCGATTTTGTTTTCCCAACTATCTTAATTTTAAACGGTGTTGTTGTTATATGTTTTTCAGTAGGTTTGGAGCGGTTTTGAGTGGTTTGAGTGAGTGTCTGGAATGAATGAATGGAGCGCTAAGTGATCGATTTAGAATGGTTTTGATTGAGTTCAATGTCAATTTCACGATGTAATTAGCTGTAAGGATTCTACAAATTATAGATACAGTTACAGTGTCATTGAATTGTTTGGGTGTTATTATTTGTAATGTTTTTTTTATATACTCGAAAATAACACGATAAAGGGTGAAATAGCTCTTATTTCCACCGTGGTTCTTACTCATTCCAGATCTTATCATACACAAAAATGAGTTTTAAATGTTCTGGCCCCAGAGTATTGTCTAATTTTATTAATCCCAAACTAACCAATCAAGAAATTACTCTGTGTAGATGAAGTATTCGGAGTAATTAATCCATATGTGTGTTATAGATTATAGAATATTACCATTCTCTTTCATGATAGCACTCCTAATATTAATATGGAATGTGCCCGAAGTGTTAGTTAAATTCAGACCAATATATTTTTTGAGTTTTATGTCTATCCCATTGTCACTTTCTTCGTGTCCCTTGAGACGCGTGCAATTGGTCTCTAAATGATATTCAACGTTGACCCTCGGTTCAACTTTCCTACTGTTAACTGAATATGACGTTCGTACCGAGCAACTTCTATCCTTTTGTCCACTGTAGCCTTCTTTGAGAAGCCTGTTAATGCAGACATACGATCTTGAAGTTAGTCCGTCGGAAAATTGTAATTAAGTAACAATAGGGGGAATATTGAATGAAATAAAATGAAGACATGCGTAATGGAATATCGTTTTTTTTTCTCCTGAGATGAGTTCTTTTCTTAATACTTTAGGATACCAAAGATGTCCGATAGTTTACGATATGTTACTCTCTAAAAATAGCCGCTACTCATTATACCATTAGGTTTTACAGTTAACAGCATCGTTTAATTGACAACGTGAATTATTACTTAATCAAATTGAAGGAATGCGATGAGTGAGTTTTGAATGACGTTAAAGGAAAGCAGTCCAAAAACGCTAATTTTGTTCAGGATGAACAAAATAGCGATATTTATTACCTCCCAAAAATTTCACTCAAAACTCGCTCCTCTCACTCATTCAACATCTTTCTTAAATCGTTCCAAACCCGTTCACCTTGTCAATTTCACGATGTTATTAATTGTAACTATTTAATAAAAGCTATCGCATTTATCGCCTTCTCTCTCAATTTGTTCGAAATGAGCGATACATTATCACATCCCCTTGATATCATTCTAAACTCGCTCATTTCACTTATTCAATTATATTTGGGAACCATTTAAAAAAAAAATCACAAAGTCTTTGGGCAATGCTCTTAACTATTTATCCGATAGCTTAGCCAAGTGTCTAACCTATAAAACATAAATGCTCAAGTGAGACCCCAGCGATTCAATGCTACCCTGTGTTCAGGATGTAAAAGCGTTTCGTAAGCGCTTTGAGATGATACCCTGCTTTGCACGTGCACACGTGCAAAGCGAGGTATCATTTCGAAAGCGCTTCGATAACGTTTTCATCCTGAACGCAGGGCTGTTGCGTGTCACTCTTTGGAAGATCGAGATTTTTAAGGCTCTTATGCCATAGTCATGAAAGCATGGGAAATATGGATAAGGAATCACGCTATGCAATATAAAATCCATGCAAGTTTAATCTCTCTTCTTTATGAGAGTTGTCACGCTCTGGGGATTATCTAGAAACCTGAAAACTGAATCTGTACAGACGACATGCTACATTTAAGGAAATCGAGAAATTGACAATTTGAATGATATTGGAATGAATTCGGAATGAAATTGAATTAGTGAGATTACCTTATTTTAAATGAAAATAAAGGGAGGTAATGCAATATCGCTTATTTTGTTCAAGATGTACAAATTTAGCGACATTGATTACCACACTTCGATAAAATATACATACAAAATCTATAAATATCTTCCTGTGTCTTTAAGAAGAAATCAGACGCTTTCAAATTCAATAAAGTCGGTGGTATCATGGTGTTTTTTCGATTTCAATTTTTAATTTGGTCTTTGATCTTGTTGTTAGTAGCCATTGGAACATTTTTGAATGGTTAAGTGAGTGTTTGGAATGAATGAATGAATGAATGAATGAATGAATGAATGAATGAATGAATGAATGAATGAATGAATGAATGAATGAATCACTGATTTGGCGATTTAGAATTGTTTTGGTCGGACGAGAGTTAATTTCACGATTTACGGAACTGTGTATTTAATTTCCACAGCTTGATTAAATTCTGTTACATATTTTGTCTCAAGTTATGTTGTGTAATTCACGAGACGAACGTTTATAATTGTAAAGTGTGTTATAGTTTACATTTACGTCACGGTTAAGGACAATTGCTTCAATTTGTAATAAATCAAATTTTCTTAAAACCTGCTTAATATACGCCAACCAACACCACAAAATACGCGGGAATTCGCTATCGTTAACAACATCGAAAAATCGACCATGCGAACGATTTAAGAATGAATTTGGAATTAAATAGAATGAATGCGAAGGGATGAGTTTTGAATGAAATTGAAGGGAAGTAATCCCATATCGCTAATTTTGATCAGGTTGAACAAAATAAGCGATATTTAATACCTCCCTTTTTTAGAATACGCATACGCATACAATTTCTATAAATAGTTTCCCATTTCTTCAAGAATCAATCTGACGCTTACTATTTCAATAGTGT
The DNA here is from genome assembly GCA_948146395.1 of Fragum whitleyi. Lineage (NCBI taxonomy): Eukaryota > Metazoa > Mollusca > Bivalvia > Cardiida > Cardiidae > Fragum > Fragum whitleyi. The sequence goes on along the minus strand of OX411554.1, from coordinate 20,686,884 downwards.
CAGTGAAATCACGATTTTTTTCTAGCTATCTAAATTTTGAATGTAGTTGTTGATCTCATCTTTTTTGTTGTTTTGAGCGTTTCTGAATGACTTGTGTGAGTGTTTGGAATGACTGAATGGGGCGCTGAGTGAGCGATTTAGAATGGCTTAAATTTAGATGAATGTAAATTTCAAAATGTTATTAACTATTTTTGAAAACCCCAGGATATGTTTAAAAGTGCATCCTACGTTCCTACTGGTCAAGACAAGATTTCACATGAAAAGTATAAGAAAGATCGGAGAAAAAAGAAGAACATGTACATTTATGTCTCTAGATAGATAGAATGCTTTTTATATAAATATAAATTGAAAAAAAAAGATATATATGAGAAATATAAGATAGATGTGCTCCCAAATTTATATGAAAGTTTTCATAAAAGGAGTTATAACTTTCAGATTTGTTTTATTCTGCGACAAAAATATTTATGCAATACACTGCAAGATGAATGCTAAATTTTTAAAACTTTACTCATCTAGTTTTTTTTTTTTTTTTTCAAGATAGGTTGTAATAATTTGAATTTCGGTAATTCTCTTACATACATGTAGATTGCCACGCCACCTTAAGGTTAATAATGGAACGAATAAAGATTGTACCATTTGTTACCGGGAAATATGCTAGATTTCAAAAAGCTAATTTTACTGGTGTTGCGCATTTAATGAATGAAATGCATTCATTTTTAACTCGGATACATTGGGTAAGGAATATTGCTTTAACGTTTAAAAATCCTTTAGCTCCTTAATTGATTGTTCCATGAACAATAATGGAACAACCTGCGTTTAAACCAACGATAGGAATCCCTTATATGCAGTAAACTCGTTTGTCAGCCTGTCGCAATAAAGTGCCGCGATTGTGTTTAAGCCACACCCTACAGTTAAGAACATCATGCAATTGGCAACCTGAATGGTATTCGAATGAATGCAGAATGAAATAGAATGCGTGCGACGAGCGAGTTTCGAATAAAAATAAGCTACATCCCTTTGTTGAAAAAATGAATACAATTTTTATAAAAAAGACTTCTGTGACATCACGAACCAATCGAACGCTTATCGAATTCAATTATTTTTGAAAAATCGTGGACTATTTCTTGCAATTTTCTTTTCTAAATGTTGGTGTTGAACTGATCATCTTTAGTGATTTTGAAGCATTTTTTGAATGGTTGGGGAGGGCGTTTGAGATGAATGAATTGAGCGTTGAGCGAGTAGTTGTGAATGATTTTTGATCACGGTAAACGTCAATTTCACGATGTTATTAACCGTATCAGGACCAAAATAAAAAAAAATCGTTTTACGTTAGTGACTGAAGAAAATCTCGTAGATTTACTACATACACGCCCAAATGACCTAAGCATGAACTGAACCAAACGTAACCTTTGATTTATCATGCGTAAAATCGAGATTTTTAATGAGTCTAATTTACCGAGCATATCACCTTTGAAGTTAGTACGAAACAAAAAAGATATCGACAATATGTTTATGGATTCCTTCGCTTCAATACATGTCACCAGTCTAACAAGCTAAGGTACATATAGATGGTTTAACACGAAACACTTGTAACTGCCTATAAGTATATAGGCAGTTACAAGTGTTTCGCAGTAAGCAATGGATATACATGGTTTTGATTTTTGTGTAAAAGGAGATCAGACATTAATCATGGTACGTGAAGTGACAATATCGATGTGCTTTTGAATGATTTCGAACCGAAATTGAATGAATGGCGATTTTTTAGTGAAATGCAAAACAGCATCGCTAATTTCGTTCAAAATGAAAAAAAAAAATGGTTCCAATCAAAATTAGGGTATCGCACGAACAAGATAACACCAAGTTATCCAATATGATTTGTTGGTCTTAGAGTTTTGAAAATACTGTTAAATTGTAGCTTTGTGCGAAATTATCTGACCATTAAGAATAAGCCATTGTCACTGACCTAGAAATTAATATATGTCAATAATAAAAAAATGAAAGCAAAGGTACAGCTCGTATTACTTGACTTAGAACCTCTGTGATATTCAAATATATGAGGCAACAATTTCAGCAACCATGTTTGGTGAAACTTTATTTCGAGCGGAAAATGGATTTCCATGCTACATTAATAAGGAATTTTATCACTATTTTATTATCCAATTTTTGTTCTAAAACAGAAATAATGGCTTGTAATGAAACTAGAAGTTATTATTTCTTCCTTATCAAATATCGTTGTAAACAGGTTATTCACATGTAGAAAAATACCGTGTTGAAACCCTGTCCATGACTTTTCCCTAGTAGTTTATTCCGAAATATAAATCAAGTACAACGTTAATTGACTACAGTTATCGACATCGTGAAATTGACAAAAATAGTGATTTTAGAATGATTTTTGAATGAAATTGAATGAGACTGTGGAACATGTTTTTAATGATATTAAAGGGAGGTAATTCAATATCGCTAATTTTGTTCAAGATGAACAAAATTAGCGATATCACTTACCTCCCTTAAATAAAATGTACGTACTTTTCTGTTTGTGTTTCCTTGTGGACCAATCAGACACTTTAATTAAATTCCACTCCATTCAATAAAATCGTAGATTAATTTGACCTATTTGAATAAGGCGTTGATCATCTAGAACGATTGCGAAGCGTTTTTAAATAATTTTGGAGCGTTCTTGAGTATTTCGAATGAGTGTTATAAATGAATGATTGGAACGCTGAGCAAGTGAGTTTAAATGGTTTTGATCGACATGAGAGTCAATTTTACGATGTGGCTTATTTTATCATCTCAATCCAAACCATTTCAAATTCCCACACCCAGCGCTCCATTCATTTATTACAATCAGTAACACCATTCAACACAGTAAGAAAACATTCCAATATACTTTTAAAATTCCAAAACGATATTTTGTAGGGTTTTGGGGTGATCTGGGAGCGTTTTCAACGATCTGTTACGAATGGAGATGAGTTAAGGATAAACAAAACATATACAATTAAAATGTCGTGAAATTGACATTCACCTCAATCAAAACCATTCTAAATCGCGCACTCAGCGCTCCATTCATTCATTCCAAACACTCACTCAAATCGTTAAAAAAAGTTCAAACCCATTATAAATAAGGAATCAACTACGGCATTCACAATAAATTTTGATAGAGAAAAATCGCGATTTTACTGACATAATTCAAGTTGTAAGCGTCTCACAGGTTCTTGAAGAAATAGGAAGCTATGTAAAGAACTTGTATGCATTTTGTATTAAAGGGATGTAATCAATATCGCTAATTTTGTTCATCCTACACAAAATTTGCGATATGGGATTACCTCCCTTGAATTTCACTCTAAACTCGCACTACACACTCATTCATTTTCATTCCAAAATCATTCATAAATCATTCATTTTGTCACTTTTAGAATGTTCTTTACTGTACATGAACGTAGGTTAAGTGTTCTGGGATGGAGAAGATATTTCTTGAGGGGAGCTAAAGTTTATTGTTCGTTAGTGAAGTATTTCTCCCATTTAAGCTGCAATGGGGGACAATAAAATCACATTAGAACTTGAACGAACAATAAATGTGTTGAGGATGTCTGCTAGCATGATTTATTGTTCGACCTAAATTCGGGTCGGAGAAAAGTTGGGCCATAAGTTAAGAAGGTTTTCTTGAACTGTCTTCTGGCCTCGTTAGAGTTTTCGGTGCAAACTAATATAGAATTAAATTTTACCATAACAAGAAAGAAAAAAACGCACCCTGAGTTAAAAGGTAAAGTAGCCCCCTTTTTTTTAAAGATGTCTTATATATATACATCTAATAGATGTCCAAAGCAGTATTTCCTCATTGTGAAGAGGATACTCGTTTGCTTCAGTGTAAGATCGATTTATATTTAGTTGAGTGAATAACAGAAGCTATATTTTCACGAAATAAAGCTTTTGCTGTTCACGAAATGAAATATCAATCGATCTTACTCGAAAACAAACGTTTTTTCTAATGCAAAAATGGGACAAAATATGAAAATTTAAAGACATATTAACTTAAAGCCTTTGTGATTACTACGCAAAGTTCGTGATGGCGCATCTTTATGGAGCTCCGCTTAGATAACGTCAAATATTGTGAAATGAACAAAAGCATGGTATAGGTTTTGATACTTTCACTGTTTGCGCGTGTTTTTTCCTACCAATTAAGGTATCCATTTCAAGTAAGCATATCATCATCAATTTTATCATCATTATTTAACTATCATCATTATTTCATTATTCTTCTTATTATTATTAAAATTATTATAAATATAATGGCTTTTATCTTCATTATTATTATTATTATTATTATTATTGTTATTAAAGTTATTTAATTATTAATATAATGGCTTTTATCTTCATTATTATTATTATTATTATTATTATTATTATTATTATTATTATTATTATTATTATTATTATTATTATTATTATTATTATTATTATTATTATTTATAATAATAATAATAATAATAATAATAATAATAATAATAATAATAATAATAATAATAATAATAATAATAATAATAATAATAATAATAATAACAATAATAATAATATCATAACTTCTAAATAATAATAATAATAATGATAATAATAATAATAATAATAATAATAATAATAATAATAATAATAATAATAATAATAATAATAATAATAATCATAATAATAATATCATAACTACTAAATAATAACTACTATAATTATCATTATAAAAGATATCGTGTTCAAGTATACTCCTCCCTTCTTGAAAGCTACACCCTGCAAACTCGGCTTCTACGTCAAAACTGAATGGAACCATTTTCCATGCACTGGTCATGTCTGTTTCATCCCTTCAGAGTTCTCTAACATATGTTTCTTTGCCAGCTACAATTATAGAACAATCGTTATTCGTGTTTAACATTGACGCAACAGATATTTTTGTCAGTTCATTGACCATCACATTACCGTCGGACTATCCTTAGTTGTTATGTATTTAAAGATATGTCATGAATAGCAATTTTTTTGTAAAGATAGATACAGTCAGAACCCGACTTCTTACAGTTAAAAACATTGTGAAATTGACACGATAAAATATTTTCGAATGAATTAGGAATTAAATTGAATGAGTGTGAGGAGCGGTTTTGAAAGAAAATTAAAGAGAGAATATTGCTAATATCGTCAAAAATTGAACCGATATTTATTACCCCCTTAATAAAATATGTATATAAGTTCTATAAATAACTTTTTATGTCTTTACGAACCAATCAGACGCTAACAAATTCAAATATGTCAGCCCATTCAAGGACTTTTTCCATCGATTTTATTTTGAAATAGTTGTTCATATGAACTTTTGAATGATTTTGGAGCGTTTTTGAATGGAAACGAGTGTCAGTTTCTTAAAGTAAAGCGGCACATTGTGTCCTTTCATACAGACCGATCTACGTCTTCATGAAAGATTACAGTTAGCAATGTAGTGAAATTGACATTCAATCAGATCAAAAACATTTAAATCCGCGCACAGCATTCCAGTCAATGTATTAAAAAACACTCACTCAAACACGCTCAGAAATCGTACAAAAATGCTTCGAAATCGTCCAAACATTTTGACATAACATTGAAATCGATCAAATCATTGCACAATTATATTTAATTGTTGATTTATATACTTAGTTCCAGAAGAAAGTGTACACTTTTGATTTTTAAATATCTCTGACATTACACAATCTTTTGTCATGAAACGTCGCATGACTATCCCAAAGAGTATGTGCAAACGATATTTGAAAACAAAAATCACGGGATGAGCAAAAAGTTTCAGCTAAATTGTGACATTTGATTTTGCATAATATGCATGTGCATCACGCGTTAGACAATGATTAGACTGAAAATGCATTCAGGTGAATCTTTGAGGCTTTGCTAAGCATAAAATCACATTTTCAGTACAATTGTGTATTTTGCTATAGCGTGGTTTGACTACCAATAAACGTCGTTGAACAAATTCGAACCTCTTCAGATTAAGAACGTCATAAAAATTGATTGAGCATCCATTTTCCAATAAAATTCGGGGTCATTATTTTGTAAGGCCTTTTATAAGCCAACCGAGATGTCATAGAACGTCATAGTACCCTTCAATGACAAATTACTGGCATAACAATGTAGTAATGTCTAACGTTGACGTATACGTAACTTCTCTATAAAAAATAAAACTTTGTTTGGCAATGGCTTTGAATGGCTTCTAAAACTCTATAATGCAATTTCAACCGATAGCCCTCACAATAGAAAAAGTTGTAAGGAGGTCAAATCTCAACAATTTAAGTTCTGCCATCGCGTATGCAGCATGCGATTCTTTATCCAAAATTGATTTGACTTTTAATTTCAAAAGGTTTTACCTTAAGTATGGTATCAAATTTACTCCGTTAATTTTCCCCCAATTTTGTGAAAATCAAGAGAAATCCAAAACGTGAATGTGCACACTTTTTTATGGAACTAAGTATATAATATTTGATTGGTCTTTGAAGAAACAAAAATACATATATGCAGTAAGTAACATCGTGAAATTGACATGGTGAATGATTTAGAAAATGATTTTGGAATTAAATGGAATGAGATTGTTGATCGAGTTTGGAGCGATATTAAATCGAGGTTATCCACTATTGCTAATTTTTTTCAGGATGAACACAATTAGCCTTGTGTATTACCTCCCTTTAATAAAAAATGCATATTTTTTTTGTATAAATAGCTTCCTTTTTCTTCAAGAACCAATCAGACGCTTAAAATTTTAATTATGTCAGTGAAATCGCGTTTTGGCGCTTGCTTTATAATGTTGAAGGTAGTAGTTGATATTAGAGTTCATTAGTCAATTTGAGCGCATTTGAATGGTTTGAGTGAGTGTTTTGAATGAATGAATTGAACGCTGTTTGAGTGATTTAGAATAGTTTTAATCTAATTGAATGTCAATTTCACGTTGTTACTAAATGTATTTATAACAGGATAGTAATGATATATATCTATATTTGTACTTTTGGACGGAATATAGTGATACTGTATTACATGTACCTATCATCTATTCTATTCAAAGATCACTATTTCCAATAATTCAATTTCATTGTGAATTATTCCAAACCTACATGTATTCCCTACACGATGCTATTGAATGTACTCTCTCTCTCTCTCTCTTTCTCTTTCTCGCTCTCTCTTTCTCTCTCCCTCTCTTTCTCTCTCCCCCCTCTCTCTGTCTCTCATTCTCTGTCTCTGTCTCTGTCTCTGTCTCTCTCTCTCTCTCTCTCTCTCTCTCTCCTTCTCTCTCTCTCTCTCTCTCTCTCTCTCTCTCTCTCTCTCTCTCTCTCTCTCTCTTTCTCTCTCCCTCTCTCAACCAATTACTTAATTGTGACCGTCATAGCGCAGTTGGTAGCGCGTCGGACTGTCAATCTAGAGGTCCCGGGTTCGATTCACGACGGCGGCACTCATTCTTTCCGACTATTTGTCTCTCACCACTGTGTTCATGATCGTAGACCTATGTGAGATACATGTAGCAGCTGGAGGCCAGGAAAGGATGTCATGGTTGTACTGGTGAGAGAAATACCAGGAATCCATTGTTAGGTGCTCCAGCCGCAGTGATTTAACTGAAATAATGTTGAAAGCGGCGTAAAACTCCATTCAATCAATCAACTTAATTCTGAAAACATGTATGTTTCTATCTGATCACCTAATTGAATACCAGTTTTTGATCGTATCAGAACCTGTGTGCTCGACTTGTCTTTTTATTCACAAGTTTCTCTTTGATCCGTATTTTGTTTAGGTGATTACTGCTCATCAGTGATAGAATTTTGTTTAATTTTGCGAAATCGTACTCCGGGGAAATCAAATTGATTAACTCCTGAAAGATTTTTTGTCCCATTTCCGGAAAAGATTACTCGCATATCTTTTAATAATGACTATTGAACATTCAACTAATCTGAGCAACACAAAAAGAATGATTTACTACTTGGTGATTTAGACGTTTGTAGCATTTAATATTTTATCATTATGTATTTTTCCTTAAACTCGTTTAAATTGTCTCGAAGATCCCACGGATTTGTATGGGGGTTTTAAGCGAATATTTCTGTGTATTCTTACATGGTTAAACTTAAAATGTATTCACATTCTTTAACAGATTCATCATGAGTGGGAGTATACTTCTTTTGTTATGTTTTTAAAAGGGCATAAATATCAAACTAAAGATTCAACATTTCGCTACTTTCTAACCAGTTTATCTTGGAACTGCAGTTAATCCTTTGCTGTTTAATCCCTGCTTTTTACGTGCCTGTGATTTTATGATTGAGAAAACATTGTGAAAAAAGAAGAAATTGCTCCTGACAAGCAATTTCTTCTTTTTCCACAATATTTTCTACCGTACTAAATGGTAATTTTTCAAATTAAATCCACTTTAAATTTTCGTCTGCAAAACCTTTGAATTTGGACAGGTCCAAAATTTTGTAAAACAGGAAAGGGTTAAACGTTTGTTAAGCGACCACTTAGGGGACCACCAAATAACGATCGCTTATGGGAATGATCGCTTAATACAAAATATCACGATGAATGTGATAGGTCATTTTGACAGCATTTATAGATTGCCGTTCAAGTCGTACTGAACCAAATGATGTTAGAACCCATTAGAATTGACTTAATGAGTCTCATCGAATGGGTTCCAACATCATAAAATTCAAAAATAACCATTTTTTTTCGTCAAGAATGTCCTCTTTTTCAGATATTTTGGTCACGATGATATGAATTTTTAGAGAGGTCGATGAACAAAATTGGTCGCTTAGACGTGGTCGCTTAATCCCAAAATATAGCCGAAATGGCGAGAGGGGCGAATTTAAAAAGTCATAGCCTGTCTTTTTTGTCCGGATTTCGGCTTTGCGTTGAAATGGAAGGCAGTCTAGAGTGACAAATGTCTAGAGCCAATTGTAATGGCTTTCGTCGATATTGAATCGTCTTATTGGTCAGTGAAGGCACACACATTTTTTACACTAAGTCATATCTTTTAAAAAAAACGAAACATTAGTGATGTTTTATTATCTTCCTTATTTCAATTCAAAAATCAATTATGTTGCCCATTCAATTTTATTCCCTATTTCATTCCAAAACCATTTATTTTGTCAAATACCCGATATTCTTACTGTAATTTGTCCATCAAATCTCCTTCAGCTAAAAATCATTAAAACTTTTTTTTTGGCCTATGAAAAAAAGTTTATAGAAGTCAAGGCAATGTCTGAAGTTTTATCATTGAGTATTCTCTTTGATGTTAAGAATTCTATACAAGTTCTTGAGGTTTATGAACTCTTTGGTGGACGTTTGTAGACGTTTTATCTGTTGTGCTTACGGTTAATAACGCTGTAGAATTTAAAAGAGTATTATTTAGAATTATTCCTGAATGAGAATGAATGAGTGGGTTCTGAGAGTTTGAACTTTTCAAGGGAGGTAATAGAAAATCGCATATGTCGTTCAAATTGACTGAAATACGCGATATTTGTGTGTTTTGTTATACAAACCAGACATTTCCAGTTTTACGCCTTAAATGAAGCTGTGATACTTTCTGAGAGATATTATGGTGCATTGAATGGGTAGAATAAGTTGATTAAATGGATTGGTAGTTCAAGAAAATTTCTACCATTTAGTAAACTCTTTATTGCGAAAGACCGGTGGTGACCTCTTCAGTTCACAGTTAATGCTTCAAACTTAATATCTCTGAAGTGGAGTGTGAAGTCGGAAAGGTGAACTGTGATCTTGGTAGTGCGAAGTGTAAAGTCTGAAGATGAAAGTATGAAGCGCGAAGTGTGAAGTCGGTGGTATATGATGTGAAGTCAAAAGAAGTGTGAAATATGAAATGTGAAGTGCGAAGTTGGAGTCTGAAGAATTCGGAAGTATGAACTGTGAGGTGTAAAGTTGCAAGTGTAAAGTGTGAACTATGAAGTTGGAAGTTTGACACACTTCAAACTCCTACTTCACAATTCACACTTTCTACTAACAATTTCACACATAACAATTCAAACTTCACCTTGCAATCTTCCGAATTCACAATTTAAACTTCGGACATCTCAAGGGATTGCACGATCACAGACTGCACAATTCTTCCAATGTGCCCTTCTCGGTACCCAGTCGATTTCAAAAGAATCCCGCTGTTTCATCACGTGGGGAAATCCATTGCACTTTATTTCTGTATAAAATGCAATAGGTCTTTCGGGAAACCCCCGAACTTCGATCTGCAAGTCCTGTGTTGTAGGAACTCGAATTAACCTAGTTCCCGATCATCAACGCAACATTTCTATTCAGTCTATTATAAATTAAGATATTTTCGAAAGAATTTACGATAACAAGCATGCAGTTCTGATTCCGTGCCGATGTAAACTTAGAAAACCGCAAGTCGACGAAGACCGTCGAGCAACCCTCTCAACTAAGACCGACCACGCCGATTTCGTTTAAAAACATAGACTTACTTGGCAGAAACAAGCTTTTTTGTCATAAGTTACCTCTACGAATTTTAATGTTGTCGTTTATTTGTGTATCATTTGTTTTACTTTATGACATTTCACTTCGATAGCGAGATAAACAATGTAATTTTTTTTTACGCGGAGAAAGTAGACTTGAAGCTGTAATGTTTGGCCGAGTATTTTAATAGTTTCTTCGATCTATAGGATTGCTATTATAAGGGACGAGTGTCTTTTTCACTGCGTTTATTGGGGTATAATGTGCAATTGCCTTAGCACATGGCTTAAACATAACGCCCTACGGGCGTTATTTGCCATGTGCTAAGGCAATTGCACTTTATACCCCAATAAACGCAGCGAAAAAGACACTCATCCCTATAATGTTCCTTTATTCTAGAGGCTGATAATCTTTATTTATCTTACGAAACGTGATCTCTGGTTATCAAAGTCAAAAAGAAAATCATGCTTTTCCATTGACATAATGATAATTAAGTAATCAAACGGTGATAACTCTTCTCATTTTATGGCTACGAATTCCATGGAATAACCATTAAATATGGCTCCAAATCCCCGCAAAATTTCATGAAAAAAAAAATAAATAAATAAAATAAATAGAAGGAACAAGGCAACGAGTGCGGAATAACAATTAGTAACATCGTGAAATTATCATTCACCTATATCAAAACCATTCTTAATCCCTCGCTCAGCGATCCATTCATTCACTCGATTCACTCACTCAAATCACTCAAACACGCTCCGAAATTGTTAAAATAATTCGGCTTCGATCAAAAAGAAATACATTTCATTGAAATTTTTCAAATTAATCCTTGATTATTTTGGCTTGTATGGATTTCAAAGCGTCTCATATTTGAATATACACACAATTTGGAAAGTAAGATGACTTTTTTAAAGGGAGATAATAAATTTTGCTAATTTCGTCCAATTTAATTTCGCTTAAAACTCCCTCTCATTTCATTTCGTTCTTAAATCATTCCAAAACCATTCTACTTATCAATTCTACGATGTTTTTAACTGTTCACATGGCATTTTACTATTCTTTGCCATATTTCCTAGCAGATTTATATGTGACCACAAGGCAATAGATTGAGGGGGTGTCTTGGATTTAGGTAAAACTATTTTCATAGTAGAAGCACAGATCCTATCTTGTTGGTACTCAATTGAATCATCTCGCCGAGGGTTTCATTGAGAAATAAAGAGTTTAGACTGGTTTTCCCCCTCTTATCTATTCTTCAAGAATAAGTCAGTTAGGAAGAAAATGACTGTCCCGAAACTACGAATTATTAAATATGGACAGCGCGGTAGGAGGCACCTGGAGGTAGCTTTTTTAAACTTCTCCTATAGGAAGATAGAATGACCATTCCAGGTCCAGAATAAACTGTCAAGTTCTAATATCTTCAATCATAGCCACCCTGCGATATTCGCACAGACTGACTAGGATCGACACCGCACAGTTAAAAGCATTATGAAAATGACACTAATTCCGATCAAAACCATAATTTTAAATCATTCACTTAGTGCTCCATTTATTCATTCCAAACACTTAATCAAATCGATCAAAAGCGTTCCAAAATCAATCGAAAACATATATTATTTCGAAATCGATCAAGACGAATAACATTTAATTCAAATCAATCAATTTTTTCTAAGATTTTAATTGCTTGTGTGGATTTAAAGTATCGGCTTTGTCCACAAAGATACATAAACAAAAAAGAAAGGTACGCATATTTTACTAAGGGGGTAATAAATATCGCTAATTCTGTTCATCTGCAACAAAATTAACGATATTGGATTACCTACTTGTAACTTTACTCAAAATCCTGCTCCACTCAATCACTCTATTTCGTTCCAAAATCATTCCAAATCATTCAACTTGTCAATTCCATTATGTTGTTAGCTATAATACTCAGACGGTAACTTTTCTTCTGTAACTTTTCTTCTGATACGTTGCATATGATTCTGGTAAGCTCCATAAAAACATACATTTTGAACAACAGATACTATTGATGTATCTTAATCAACTATCTAAAATGAAAAAAAAATGACAAATTTATCGATGTTCACATCTTCAATTATAAATTATTTTGAAAATTAAACGGCTTGTTAATGTTCTATTTGGGAAAAATGATTAACCTGGGGTTCAAGGTCTCGTATCAAGATCAGGTGATGAATCGCTATTTACAGACTTATTAGTGAAATTATGAAATCGTACACTTCTTTCACAAAGCTTATATTTTGACGGGGAAGCTAAGTCACATGCTGATGGAAATATGTTTGAGGTAATATAAATGTAACGTGAGCGTTTACCGTTGAAATTTTGACAGTTTACGACGGATATGTTTAGAAAAAAGGCTTAGGTCTTTTTTTTCCGATTAAGGAAAAAATTGCTTTAAATGGAGTAGGCATAAACAAAATATTAATACCGATAGCGACTCTGATAAGTCGTCAAAAAGTCAGAAGGTGAAGGAATCTACAATAAATAAGTCAGTATATCATCGATTCTTTCGTGTCACCTGGGAATTTATACGCTGTCTAACGGAAACTGTGCATAGGCGAAACACGTACTGCTTCAAATTTCCAAATTATAAGCGCATTAAAGTGTCTTTATAACACAGTCGGAAGACAAAAATATACTAAACAAGGTGGAAAATACGCCCTTTAAACTGCTTGATGTCCAAGTATAGTTAATAACATCGTGAAATTGACATTCATCTCAATCAAAACCATTCTTAATCGCTAAATCAGCGCTCTATTCATTCATTCCAAACACTCATTCAAACCATTTAAAAACGCTCAAAATGACTAAAAATATTAGACCAACAAATACATTTAAAATAAATATAGCTAGAAAGAAATCGTGATTTCACTGACATACTTAAAATTGTAAGCGTCTGATTGGTTCATGAAGAAATAGGAAGTTATTTATAGTAATTAAATGCATTTTTTTTATTAAAGGGGGGTAATAAATATTGCTAATTTTGTTCATCCCGTAAAAAATTAGCGATATTGCATTACCTCCTTTCTATTTCACTCCAAACTCGCTCCACACACTCATTCATTTTCATTCTAAATTCATTCCAAAATCATTCAACTTGTCAATTTCACGTTCTTAACTGTATGAAAACAAAGGTAATAACTCAAACATCGTGCTTAGTAGGTTCTTTTACACTGCACTTTGAAAATCACGAGAGGAACACAACTACCAAGTTTCAAGGCAATCGGGCATAAGGTGAAAAAGCTATGCTCTGGACAAAGAAGTGGACGCCGACAGACGCCGGACGCCACTGGTGATCCCTTAATATGTCCAGTTTCGACGGTCGTATAAAAAATACATTACCCACACCTCGCGTTATATGAAAGTGTGGATTTAGTAGTTCTATTATGTATTTCTGTAATTAATACCCATTCTCTGTAACGACTTAAACTATTTTTGCACACATGGTCTCCGATTTTGATGAAATTTCATATACAAGAAAAGAATAATGAAAGGAGAAGAAATTGACAAAAAAAAAAAAAAAGTTTTTAGATCATCTGGTTATCATGGCAACGATCTTCAAAGCACGGAACTTTGCAATATTAAGCTTTTTTGAAGCTATATAATTTGGTATTTACATGAAGATGATGGTTGATTTTGTATGTATTGGATAACGTAGGGCCGAAAATGTTGAACTAGATTTTTTGTTGTGTCAGTTAGTGTCAAAAAGGTTGGTTAACATGACAACAAATATGGCTAATATTGATAAATTGATTTCAAATGTTGTTTTTAATTTCCAGTTTTTCTTCACTTATGACTGACTTTTGATATGTAGATGGAATTTATTATATAAAAGGAGCAACTAAGATTCAAAATAATTTTGTTGTTTTGCACATTGGTTACCATGACAACGGGAACTATAGCTCATAACTTGGCTGCTTTTGTTACTTAGGAGTTGTTTATTTAATTTTTGCAGCATTATAGACCGATGATGATTATTGCAACATATCTAACAAAAAGCGCTCTTTTAAAAAAACGCAAAAAAATCATTGGGCCTTTTTGTTACCATGGCAACCATTTTTATTATTTTCTTAAATCAGTTATTCTAAGTCCCTGAAAGTTTATATGTGATAAGAAAAGAGATCAAGTAAGCCTCTATCAAAATACAAGAAAAAAAGAATAAAAATTTTAATAGTTGCCATGGTAATTTGTCGATACAACCCAAAATTAAGCATTTTTTGGGGTGATTTTGCAGCCTTTTTCATAAATAATTGGACCGATTAACACAACTTTTTTGATATATAAGTTAGAGGAAAGTTTGAACTTTATTCAAGATTTAGAAATATTCCGATTGCTTAGTGTTGGGTACCCGTATCCAAGGACTAAAAATGGGCTTTTGTGAATTATAACATAACTGTTCCCATAGCAACAGGCTATTTCCTGCAAGTTTTTGAGAAAAAAATCTCATATGTCCTAAAAGGTCTATTTGAGCAATTTTACAAATTATCATAACATTGAATTTGAGTTCAATAATCTAGTCATTTGAGGATTCTTAAGAGTTCTGAAGTTGCCTTCATTTAAGGGATATGAATTCGCGTTGCCATAGCAACGAACACAAAAATTATTTTTATTTGAAAGTTTATGTGGTATTTCCTTGTTGGACGGAAAACAACGTCTGTATTTTGTCATTATATTTGAAAAAATGCAAAAAGCAATATTTAAGAAGGGTATGTGTATTGTTGCCATGGAAACATAAGTTAACAACGTGGGCCCAAAAATATTATTACTTCATTTGAGAGAACGATGATGGGGAACATATATGTTGTGTGTTTTTATTTTAGTTGGTGCTGCATTACTGATATATTTGCCTGTAAAAACTCGCAAAAAGAGACTTTCAATCTTTAATGTCTGTTTCCATGGCAACCAGAAGTCATATCAAGAATTTTTTCATCTTATTTTTACTTTTGGGTCAGCCCTAGCCTTATGTTTAAATTTTATCAAAATTTGAGACATAGCATGCCACAACCCCTATTTAAAAGTGTAAGTGCTTACAGAGAATTGCTATTAATTCTGTGAAAAATGAAGCTAAATTATGAGCGATCCCTTGAAACCAACCTCGCTGATTTTATAGAAATATGAATTTATTACGTTTACTAAACATTTCTTATTTATGTTTATCTCGTATTTGAAAACTGTTGACGAATATACACATACAGAGCTGTTGCTTGAGCTCTGATGTAAACGTGCTGAATATTATTTATGCTACATATAAAAATGTCAATCTCCTAGAATGTATAATTTTCTTATCTGACATACGTATGCGCCCCAAATGATCTCACTTAGTCCAGTGTTTTTATATAAAGATGAGAAATAATTAGATGTATGCATTTATCAAAACTCTTGCAAGACGTATTAAACTGAAAATAGGACAATTTCTCCGACGACCAACTATTGGAACTCGTCTCGTACTCATGTACCCGACCTTTGACTTTCAAAATAGATTGGTTTCGAAAGTGAACAAGGGTCATTTCCGGGGTTGACACAAACCTTCAATGATGAGATTGTGTGAAAAGGAACACGTAAAAAGGAAATCAATTTGAAAAGACAAGTTTTGTCCATTGTTTCCCGCTGACTGTCTGATACTCACGCAAAATAGTCATTCGTGTACTAATTGACTTGTTTTATCTCGTAGGCATTAATGAGAACCGTTTTGATATCACGAGTAAATAAATTAGGAGCTAACGTTCTTTCCGTGCCTTAGAAAGATCATTTTTTATCTCTAAGAGGAAATTGAATTAATTTAGAATAAGAAATCGTACAAAAGCCTTTTAAGGATTCTACAACTCATAGATATTGATACAGTGTCATTGAATTTTTTGGGCGTTCTTATTTGTATTGGGTTTTTTTATTTATGACTCGAGAATAACACGATAAAGGGTCAAATGGCTCTCATTTCCACCATGGTTCTTACTCATTCCAGATCTTATCATACACAAAATTGTGTCTTAAATGTTCAGATGAAACTGGCCACAGAGTATTGTCTAATTTTATTAATCCCAAACTAACCAATCAAGAAATTACCCTGTGTAGCTGAAGTATCCGAAGTAATGATTCCATACGTGTGTTATGAATTATAGTATGTTACAGTAAGTAACATAACGAAATTGACTTTAATCTCAATCAAAACCATTCTTAATCGCTTGCTCAGCGCTCCATTCATTCAACCCAAACACTCAATCAAACAATTCATAAACGCTCAAAATGTCTATATGATATAGGCTCAACAACTACCTTGAAAATTAATCAAGGAAGAACCAAATCGCGATTTCACTGACACATTTGAAATTTTAAGCGTCTGGTTGGTTCTTGATGAAATTTGAAGCTATTTATCGAATTTTATGCATATTTTATGAAAGGGAGGTAATACATTTCTCTTATTTTGTTCATCCTGAACAAATTTAGCGATTTTGGATTACCTCCCTTAAATTTCACTAAAAACTCGCTCCTTTCACTCATTCAACATCCTTCGGAAATAGTTATAAAATCGTTCACCTTGTCAATTTCACGATGTTATTACCTATATAAGTATGGAATCTGTCCAAAGTGTTAGTTAAATACGGACCAATACATTTATCGAGTTTTAGGTCTTTCCTAGTGTCGCTTTCTTCGTGTCCCTTGAGACACATGCAATTGGTCTCTAAATGATATTCAACGTTGACCCTCGGTTCAACTTTTCTACTGTTAACTGAATATAGCGTTCGTACCTAGCAACTTCTATCCTTTTGTCCACTGTAGCCTTCTTTGAGAAGACCGTTAATGCAGACATACGATCTTGAAGTTGGTCCGTCGGAAAATTGTAATTAAGTAACAATAGGGGAATATTGAATGAAATTAAATGAAGACATGCGTAATGGAATATCGTTTTTTCCCCTGAGATGAGTTCTTTTCTTAATACTTTAGGATACCATAGATGTCCGATAGTTTGAGACCTGTAGCTCTCTAAAAATAACTGCTATTCATTATACAATAAGGTATTACAGTTAATAACATCGCTTACTAGTAATTGACAACGTGAATAATTTTTTGAATGAAATTGGAGGAATGCGATGAGTGAGTTTTGAGTGAAATTAAAGGAAGGTAGTCCAACAACGCTAATTTTGTTCAGGATTTCATTCAAAACTCGCTCCTCTCACTCATTCAACATCTTTCTTAAAACGTTCCAAATTCGTTCACCTCGTCATTTTCTCGATGTTGTTAATATAAGCTATATACAGAGTATCGCCTTTATCGCCTTCTCTCTCAAATTGTTAGAAATGAGCGATACCTTATCACCCCCCTTGATATCATTCAAAACTCACCGATTTCACTTATTCAATTTCATTTGGGAACCATTTTCAAGACAAAAACACATAGTCTTTGGGCAATGCTCTTAACTGTTTATCCGATAGCTTAGCCAAGTGTCTAACCTATAAAATGCTCAAATGACACCCTGCGATTCAATGCTGTTGCGTGCCATTCTTGGGAAGATCGAGATTTTTCAGGCTCTTATGCCATAATCATGAAAGCATGGGAAACATGGATAAGGAAACACGCCATGCAATATAAAATCCATGCAAGTTTAATCTCGCTTCTTTATGAGAGTTGTCACGCTCTTGGGATTATCTAGAAACCTGAAAACTAAATATGTACAGACGACATGCTACAGTAAAGGACATAGTGGAATTGACAATTGGAATGATATTGGAATGAATTCGGAATTAAATTGAATGAGTGAAATCAACTTGTTATCAACAAAATTAAAGGAAGGTAATGCATTATCGCTAATTTTGTTCCAGATGTGCAAATTTAGCGATATTGATTACCACACTTTAATAGAATAAACACACAAGTTCTAATAATAACTTCCTGCGTCTTTAAGAAGAAATCAGACGCTTTCAAATTCAATAAAGTCGGTGGAATCATGATTTTTTTCTTTTCGATTTTCATTTTTAATCTCGTTGATCTTGTTGTTTGTGAGCATTGGAGCATTTTTGAATGGTTTAAGTGAGTGTTTTGAATGAATGAATGAATGAATGCATGTATGTATGAATGTATGAATGAATGCATTCATTCATTCATTCATTCATGAATGAATGAATGAATGAATGAATGAATGAATGAATGAATGAATGAATGAATGAATGAATGAATGAATGAATGAATGAATGAACGAATGAATGAATCGCAGATAGGGCGATAAGAATGGTTTTGGTCGTAATGAATGTCAATTTCACGATATACTTAACTGTTTAATTAGATTCCGCAATTTGATTAAATCCTTTTACATCCATTGTTTTAAGAAATGTTGTGTAATTCACGTTACAAACGTTTCTAATAATAAAAGTGTACCATAGTTTACGTCACGGTTAAGGACAAGCGCAACAGTTTGTCATTAATCATTTTTTTTTTAAAAAAAAAAGCCTGCATATATATATCCGACAGGAAAAAAAAAAAAAAAATACGGGTGATTTCGCTACAATTAACAACATCGTGAAATTGACAAGGTGAACAAATTTAAAATGATTTAAGAATTAAATAGAATGAGTGCGAGGGGAAACGTTTTGAGTGAAATGAAGGGAAGTAATCAAATATCGCTAATTTTGTTCAGGTTGAACAAAATAAGCGATTTTTATTATCTCTTTTAATGAAATATGGATACAAATTTTATGAAAAGTTTCCCTTTCTTAAGGAAACAATCTGAAGCTTACTATTTCAACTATGTCAGTGGAATCATGATTTTTTTCTAGCTATATTTATTTTGACTGTAGTTTTTATCTTACATTTTTTGGTGATTTTGGGCGTTTTTAAATGGTTTTAGTGAGTGTTTGGACTGACTGACTGACTGACTGACTGACTGACTGACTGACTGACTGACTGAATGACTGACTGAATGAATGAATGAATGAATGAATGAATGAATGAATGAATGAATGAATGAATGAATGAATGAATGAATGAATTGGGCGCTTAGTGGGCGATTAAGAATGGTTTTGATTGAGATGAAGGTCAATTTCACAATGTTATTAGTTTTTTTTATAAACCCCAGGACATGTTTCAAAATGCATCCTACGTTCATATTGGTGAAGACAAGATTTCACTTGTAAAAGCAATGTTTATGAAAGATCGGAGTTATACATGTAGAAGAACATGTACATTTATATCTTTGGATAGACATAATCTTATTTTCTATTTCTTATTATCTATTTAGTGAATTATCGAATTAAATGATGACACTGGAATTGTGGTATGGTTTCTTACAATATATGTGATTCTTTTGAATTTCAAATTAAGGTAGCAATGGACACATGGCGTCATTTTTCCGCCCTATGAATTTTTTTCTTGTTCACATATGTTGTAGATTAACATTGAATAGTCATTATATCAAAATTTGAAGGTACCTTTCTGTGCTCGTTTTCATGCTAGAGTTATCTGCCCTTGAGTGGTACTGGCCATTTTTCAGTAAAACTTGTAAATTAGTTTTAGATATAGTATTAACTCAGTATCAGACGATAGCTATAAAACACATACATGTTGATAGACCTTATACATTTACATAATGGCTGTTGCCAAGGAAATTTTCCCTTTGATTAATTGTTTTTGCATTATGTACCTCAAGAGTTGATAATACACCAATTTTTGTAATTTTAAGCAGGAAAAATGCCACAAAACCTTTTTTGAAGAAATAACCCAATGAATTTTATCTGTTTTCCGATATGTTTATAAACCATGTTTATCCTTTATTTGGTAAAAAAAATCAGCATACCTTTCCATGCAAATAAGAAAGTTTTTCGTTATTTTATAGTAATCCTCCAAATTAAATGACATTAAAACGTATTCTATTATTAAGTTCAATGATCAGGTCATTCAATTGATATCAAATGTTTAAAAGAGGCAAAACTGTGAAATGTTACCATCATTATTCTACGTTATTTCCATAAACAGAGTCTTATGAGAACCGGTCTTTTTAAACAACGCGCAAAAAAAGCCGTAAAATAGGTCATTCAATTGATATCAAATGTTGAAAAGAGGCAAAACTGTGAAATGTTACAATCATTATTCTACGTAATTTCCATAAACAGAGTCTTATGAGAACCGGTCTTTTTAAACAACGCGCAAAAAAAGCCGTAAAATAAACGAAAACTCACTTCCAGTTCATAGAGTCGGAAGACCGCTGTCAATTGCCACCTTAAAAAAGAAAGTTCCCTTACTACAAAATTGATAGTAAAATGTTTATAAAAGGAGTTGTAACATTTAGAAATGTTTTATTTTGTGACAGAAAAAAATGCAATTCACTTCAAGATACATTTTAAATGCTAAAAATGTAACACTTTACTCATTAATAATTTTGTTTTAAGATAGGTTTAAATATTTTTTTTCCATTTCCGCCCCTCTTTTAGATTGCCACGCCACCTTAAAGTAAATTATTGAACGAATAAAGATTGTATCATTATTTAACCGGGTAACATGCTAGTTTCCCAAAAGATAATTTCACTGTACAGGTGTTCTGCATTTAGTGAATGAAATGCATTCATTGTTAAATCAAATACAATGGTTAAGGCATATTACCTTTACCTTTCAAAATCTAAGGCATATTGCCTTTGCCTTTAAAAATCTAAAGCATATTGCCTTAACCTTTAAAAATCAATTACAAAAAATACCTATATTTATCACCTCCTTTGAATAAAAAAAAATGCAAACAATTTTTATTTAAAGACTTAATTGTCGTCTCGAACCAATCGAACGTTTATCAAATTGAGTTATGTTATAGTTGCTGACTCATTTTTAGCTCCACTGGCCGGAAGCCTTCGGGCTGTTTTCATAGCGGAGTGTCCATCGTGCGTGCGTCGGTGCGTAAAGTTTACTCTTAATATCTTCTCCTCCTAAACCAATGGGTGGATTTTGACGAAACTTGGCTAATTTGTTCCCTGTGTGTCCCTCTTCTAAAGTTGTTCAAGAAATTTTGATTGACCCCTAAAATATTGGCGTGGCAGGATGGGGCTTCTTTTGAGCCCAGAATCCTTGAACGACATCTCCTCCTAAACCATTGGGCCAATTTCAATGAAACTTTACCAGATTGCCCCTTGGGTGACCCTCTTTCTTAAGGTGTTCAAGAATTTAGATTGACCCCCCAAATATGGGCTTGGCAGGGCGGAGTTTTTTTGAGCCCCAAATCTTTGAACGACATCCTGAACCACCAAGCCGATTTTGATGAAACTTTACCAGAATGTTCCTTTCATGACCCCTTTGAAAGATAGTTCGCAAAATTTTGATTGGCCGTTTAATATGGGCGTGGCAGTGCGGGTCTTATTTTGAGTCTACAGAGTAATGAATGGGTGGGCAGAGTCAATTATCAATTTAAATTCTTGGAATAACATCTCTTGAACAGTTAGGCAAATGTGAATGGACCTTTGCCTCAAAGTTACTTGGATGAGATCCACTTGATCAATTAAATTCAGGTGAGCGGGTAAGGGCCAACCATGTCCTCTTGTTCTAAAGTGATATTAAAATAGTTTTCTTCAAAGTCATTTTACATATAAGTTATATGAGTTCACTTCTAATAGCTTACTATCAATTTAGAAAGAGTAAGATTTCCTTCTGAATTTCGGTGACTCTCATTATCTTCTATTTCAAATACCTCTGTTTCAGATTTAGAGATATTTAAGCCAGTGGAGCAATAAAGGCCCTCTTGTGCCATTTGTTTGTGTTTTTGGAGCGTTTTTTTGAATGATTGGAGTGGATGTTTGGTATGAAAGATCTGAATACTGAGCGAATGGGTTTGATCAAGGTAAATGTCGATTTCACGATGTTTTTAACTGTATCAGGACTTAAATAAAAAAATCGTTTTACGTTAGTGACTGAAGGAAATCTCGTAGGATTACTACATACACGCCCAAATGACCTAAGCATGAACTGAACCAAACGTAACCTTTGATTTATCATGCGTAAAATCGAGATTTTTAATGAGTCTAATTTAGCGTGCATATCTCCTTTGAAGTTAGTACGAAACAAAAAAGATATCGACAATATGTTCATGGATTCCTTCGCTTCAATACATGTTACCAGTCTAACAAGCTTAGGTACATATACATAGCTTAACACGAAACACTTGTAACTGCCTATAAGTATATAGGCAGTTACAAGTGTTTCGCAGTGAGCAATGGATATACATGGTTTGTTTGGTGTGTGAAAGGAGATTAGACATTAATTATGGTACAAATAACACCATCGTGAAGTGACATAGCGATATGCTTTTAAATGATTTCGAAACGTGTAAAGTGAAAGGCAATACAATATCGCTTATTTCGTTCAAAATGAAAAGAAAATCGTTCCAATTAAAATTAGGGTATCGCACGAACAAGACAACACCTAGCTATCCAATGTGATTTGTTGGTCTTAGAGTTTTGAAAATACTGTTAAATTGTCGCTTTGTCCGAAATTATCTGACCATAGAGAATGAGCCTTTGTTACCTAGATTTTAATACTTTTCAATAAAATAAAAATAATTGCAAGGATACATGTAGGTACAGCTCGTATTACTTGACATAGAACCTCTGTGATATTCAAATATATGAAGGCGACAATTTCAGCAACCATGTTTGGTGAAACGTTATTTCAAGCAGAAAATGGATTTCAGTGCTACGTTAATAAGGAATTTTATCACTATTTTATTATCCAATTTTTGTTCTAAAACAGAAATAATGGCTTGTAATGAAACTAGAAGTTATTATTTCTTCCTTATCAAATATCGTTGTAAACAGGTTATTCACATGTAGAAAAAACCGTGTTGAAAACTCTGTCCGTGGCTTTGTCCTAGAAGTTTATTCCGCAATATCAATCAAATACAACGTGAAATTGACTCTTATCTTGATCCAAACCAAACCAAATCAGACACTCAACGCTCCATTCATTTATTACAAGCAATATCACCATTAAAAACAATAGAAAATGTTCGAAATTATTTTGAAACTGCCTTAAACGATGTTTTGTGCGTTTTGTGTGGTTCGAGGGCGTTTTCAACGATTCGGTTCACACGGAGTTGAATTAAGGGTGAACAAAACATGTACATAAAGGAAGGTTAAGTATTCTGAGATCGAGAAGATGTTTCTTGAAGGAAGCTAAGGTTTATTGTTCGTTAGTGAAGTATTTCTCCCATTTAAGCTGCAATGGGGGACAATAAAATCACATTAGAACTTGAACGAACAATAAATGTGTTGAGGATGTCTGCTAGCATGATTTATTGTTCGACCTAAATTCGGGTCGGAGAAAAGTTGGGCCATAAGTTAAGAAGGTTTTCTTGAATTTTCTTCTGATCTCGTTAGAATTTTCGATGCAAACTTCTGTAGATATAAATTTTACTATAAAATGAAAGAAAAAAAAACACACCCTGACTAAGCATTCAAACACGAAACGTCCATTATGAGTTAAAAGGTAAAGTATTCCCCCTTTTTTCAAAGAAGTCTTTTATATAAATATATATTAAGAGGTTATTTGACATGATCGTGTACAATACTGAATTCTATTGGATGAGTACCCTGCAGAACCAGTCTATATTTGACGAGGCGATAGCCGAGTCAAAATATAGACTGGTTCTGCAGGGTACGAATCCAATGAATTCAGTATTGTACTCGATCATGTTAAATGACATCTTTATTTCACACCATACTCTGAAAGTTCCACGATTAACGATTTGCGACATTTGAGAGAGACAAAGGGAATAGATCCAAAATGATCCGGATGAGGGCGTCAAATGCAAGTCACTATGAACAAATTGAAACAAACATTTGTTCTAAAAATAGAATTCCACGTGAAATGTTTATTTCATGTGTCAAGTCGATAAGTGCTTACTGATTATAATATGTAATTAACATAAAACAGGTTGACTACCCGTCGTCTTTTGAAATATACATTTTCATGTGAACAAATGATAAACAATGTAACAAATGAAGAAATCAAGAATCTTCTCAAGATCAAACTTATTTAAATACCTCCGAACAGAGGGTTTGATACATTGAAAAGGCTGCGAAAAGTGTTGATATCTATATTCCGGACTGCAGCCTCGCTTTCATCGTACAATATAGCTTGCCTCACTTTCATCGTACAATATAGGTTGTCTCGTTTTGGAATAAAATCCGTATTGCACAGTAGCCTCGTTCTGGTTGTACAATATGGATCTAGATATTTTACTCTCACGTGATGCAAAATAAGCGATGTCATTGGTCTAAATTGTTTAGGTGTGAAATAATAAGAGGTTATTTAACATGATCGTGTACAATACTGAATTCTATTGGATGAGTACCCTGCAGAACCAGTCTATATTTGACGAGGCGATAGCCGAGTCAAAATATAGAGTGGTTCTGCAGGGTACGAATCCAATGAATTCAGTATTGTACTCGATCATGTTAAATGACATCTTTATTTCACACCATATACTTAAAGTTCCACTAATAACGATTCGCGACATTTGAGAAAGACAAAGGGAATAGATCCAAAATCATCCGGATAAGGGCATCAAATGCAAGTCACTGTGAACATGTTGAAATTGAAACAAACATTTGTTCTAAAAATAGAATTCCACGTGAAATGTTTATTTCATGTGCCAAGTCGATAAGTGCTTACTGATTATAATATGTAATTAACATAAAACAGGTTGACTACCCGTCGTCGCTTGAAATATACATTTTCATGTGAACAAATGATAAACAATGTTACAAATGAGGAAATCAAGAATTTTCTCAAGTTCAAACTTATTTAAATACCTCCGAACAGAGGGTTTGATACATTGAAAAGGCTGCGAAAAATGATGATATCTATATTCGGGACTGCAGCCTCGCTTTCATCGTACAATATAGCTTGCCTCACTTTCATCGTACAATATAGGTTGTCTCGTTATGGAATAAAATCCGTATTGCACAGTAGCCTCGTTCTGGTTGTACAATATAGATCTAGATATTTCACTCTCACGTGATGCGAAATAAGCGATGTCATTGGTCTAAATTGTTTAGGTGTGAAATAAATATATAATAGATGTCCCAATGTCCAAAGCAGTATTTCCTCATTGTGAAGAGGATACTCGTTTGCTTCAGTGTAAGATCGATTTATATTTAGTTGAGTGAAAAACAGATACTGAAGCTATATTTTCACGAAAAAAAGCTTTTGCTGTTCACGAAATGAAATATCAATCGATCTTACTCGAAAACAAATGTTTTTTTTTTTCCTTTTTTTATTTCTTTAATGCAAAAAGAGACAAAATGTGAAAATTTAAAGACACATTTTCTTAAAGCCCGCCATTGTGCACGTGATTATTATGCAACGTTCGTGATGACGCTTCCTTTTGGGGCTCCGCTTAAATAACGTCATATATTGTGAAATGAACGAAAGCGGGGTATAAGTTTTAATACTTTCACTGGTTTTGGGCCTGCTTTTTTCTACCAATTAAGGTATCCATGTCAACTAAGCATATCATCATCGTTTTTATTATCGTTATTTTATTATCATCATTATTTCATTATTATCATTATCATTAGAATTATAATTATTAATATAACGGCTATTATTTTTATTATCATTATCTTTATAATAATAATAATAATAATAATAATAATAATAATAATAATAATAATAATAATAATAATAATAATAATAATAATAATAATTATTATTATTATTATTATTATTATTATTATTATTATTATTATTATTATTATTATTATTATTATTATTATAACTACTAAATAATACATGTAACTACTATAATTATCATTATAAAAGATATCGTTTTCAAGTGTTCTCTTCCCTTCTTGAAAGCTACACCCTGCAAACTCGACTTCTACGTCAAAATTGAATGGAACCATTATTCGTGCACTGGTCATGTCTGTTTAATCCCTTCAGAGTTCTCTAACATATGTTTCTTTGCCAGCTACAATTATAGAACAATCGTTATTCGTGTTTAACATTGACGCAACAGATATTTTTGTCAGTTCACTGACCATCACATTACCGTCGGACTATCCTTAGTTGATATGTATTTAAAGATATGTCATGAATAGCAATTTTTTGTAATGAGAGATACAGTCAGAACCCGACTTCTTATAGTTAAAAACATTGCGAAATTGACACGATAAAATACTTTGGAATGAATTAGGAAATAAATCGAATGAGTGTGTGAAGCGGGTTTTGAATGAATTTTAAAGGAAAAATACAATATCACTAATTTCGTTCAAATTGGATGAAATTATCGATATTTTCATCCCTTGATAAAATATGCATACAGTTAGTTACATCGTGAAATTGACAAGGTGAATGATATTGGAATGATTTTGGAACGAAATGAGTGTGTGGAGCGAGTTTTGAGTGAATTTAATGGGAGGTAATCCAACATAGCTAATTTTGTTATTGAAGAACAAAATTAGCAATATAAATTACCCCCCTTAAATAAAATGTG